>CM037855.1:45215955-45246349 GCA_021234595.1 Delia radicum | reverse complement strand
TTACGAAGTTCGAAATTTAAATATTTTAAGTCTTAAAAAATGGATGTTATTTCGCAAAATTTTTACGGTAAATCACTATTTCGCTACACTCAAAAAAATAAGTTAGTAGAAAAGTTAGTAAAACGTATTGTAAATCAGGTACACTATTTTTAGCAAAATTTTTTGCTAAAATCGTGTTTTCAGCTAAAATTTTTGTTATACTTATTCAGCACTTAACTGTATTATACTAATGCTTTACTAACATACTAATGTTTTACTAATTAATTTTGCTAAAAAAAAATTGTGCTGATAAGCACATTAATAGTGTGGACGACAACCAGATTGAAAGATATACGCCTAATGAAGTAGATGTCGCGGCATGTCAAGATGTAGTAGAGAAGAGGAAAGTGATACTAAAAAGTACAACTCTAATAAGACATATAAAAAAATCAACCATGGAAGTTTTTGTATCTCTTTTTCATTCATAAACAAAATTGAGGATTAAAACAACTTAAATTTTGCATTATCACCGGCTTGTGAAAATAATTGTCTATTAATTAAATAAAAGACAAAATAAAATATTTATTTATTTAAACTAAATGTTTATAGATTAATAATAGTGTGGTCAAATTGCAAACAAACATATACAGAAATGTGGACAGAGTAAAGCGAAAGACAAAGACACACATCTTAGGTAGATTTTTATGGTTTTTTTTCGTTTCGTTTGTTTTTGTTTATTTTTTCGTTTAGTTTCTATAATTATCTTCGGCAGAAGCGTTCTTTAAACGAAAGCATCATTTAGACAACCATTGATGTAAGTAATTGAAAGAAATTTTTTGTTATGTTATATATATTTATTTCTATATATTTTCAGATATTAAATTAATTCATGTCTTCAGTGTGGGAAAATGAAAATTTTAATATTTCGTTATTATAGTAAATTATTTTTAAAAGAATCACAAAAATATGTTTTATGATTTTCAGCAAATAAATTAACTAAATTACAATTTTTCTACAAATTTTTTGCGTTTTTTTTCAGTCTACTAAAATTCAGCAAAAAATTTTTTAATTTTAGCAAGGCTTTTTTATTTCTAATCTACTAAGTGTTAGCAAAACTTTTGCTGAATCTACTAATTTTGTTGCTAAAAATCAGCTCGCTGATTTTCAGCAAAAGATTTTGCTGACATTAGCAACTTTTTTGCAAGCATCCTCCTGACTAAAATTTTGCTGACTCAGCAAAATTTTTGCTGACTTTACAAACTTTTTTTTTTTGAGTGTAGAATAATTTTGCATAATCAGAATATTTTTAGTCTGGAGAACAAGTTAAAATACATTTTCCTTCACAACTATTTCCGATATTAATAAAATTTATCATAACTGTCATACTCGACAAGAAATTGACGAAACATAAATTCCACATTCCGGACGCTTTCCGTTTCCGAAATATAATGTCATGGAATTGCAAAAAAAAACTATCAAATCTGACTAAAGTGTCGTTATAAAAATGACTATAACTTTTAAACTACATAAGATACAAGTGTTGACACTATTTTTAGCTCTTTAAAATGATATGCATATTGATTATTTTCATGAAAGGGCCAAGAGACATTTTTGGGGGCCATGAGTTTAAATTCAAATCAATATCAAAAAATGCTAATTTATTTAAATTCTTAAAAAATATATACTTATTATAGAACTCTCCCCTACATTTGTGTGAAAAGTTCAGGGTGGGAGCTCGATTAGTTTCTGAATTAAAGCCGAAACCACGATAAAGGTATGAAAATCGAATTAGTTATATGAGTTGAATTAATGACATCTAAGGCAGAAACTGCCAGTAGTACAAAAAATCCAGCAATGGCTAACCGATGAATTGTAAATATATTACTGGTAGAGCACTTGTTTAGGGCGCTTTACCAGCGTTTATAAATAGCGTTTTAAAAAATAAAATAGCGCCAATATTTGTCGTACAATAATTTTAGTAGTCCACAAAAAAAAAAATTGGCAAAGAATTGGCTGATACCACTATTCCAACGTTGGAAAAAAGTGTTTTCAAAGTTCAACCCAGTCAGAAATTACCAACGGCTTAAAAGTCTAACCACTGGCAGAACATTTATTTTATTAAAATTATGCTGCTTTGTTTAAAAAAGTTTGTAGACAGAAGGTTCCGGGTACGATCCCGGTTCCAGGAATACATTTTTTTATAATTGTTAATATTTTTTTAATGGGAACCTAGAAAATTCCCGAATTCCTATCAACACATTCCTGAAGTGGTCAATTAATAAATTTGAAAACAAAAACTCTATATATTATTTGTTAGGACAATATGGAGTATGGCCTTGAACTTGAATAATTTTCATTTTCATTAAAATTAATCTTTTTGTTTTTTTTTTGCTCTTTTAAGACCAACTGTTTTGTTTGTTTTCCGAACGTTGGCAAGTTGATTCCACCAAAGCTCATGCCAGTGCTGACATATTTGAGCAGTCCACTGTTTTTTACCCAGCAGTTATTATTCAGCGGTGGTCCGTTTGTCTTTTTCTGACTGCAATGGCATGCAGACGAGACGGTACATATTAGAGTCGTTCACAAAAAAAAAAAAACATTCGATTTTGTTATGGGCCAACCGGAATATATATTAAGCCCCGTGAAAAAAAATAAAGCATGATTTTTTTAAAATGTTTTTTCAAGGTTTAGGGGTCGCTACCGGCTCCCGAACTTTGGGTGCTGGGTTTATATGGGGAAAAAATTACTTTAATTACTTTATCATATTTATTTGTCATTCTCTCCGAATCTATTCTGGGATTTATATTGGTTCGTTAAATTTAGCAAAAAATATTGAAAAGTCGAATCAATACAACTTTAAAAAGAAACACCCGGTGTATAAAACACCGGGCTAATATTGTAAATAAAATGTTCCAAAGTGAATTTCAGATATTCAAAATTTATATTTGAATATGGAAAAAAACATGCAGTAATAAACAATTTTTGAATAATAATAATTTATATTTAGAAATATCAAAATCGAACCCAAAATTAAAAAAATTTAAATAATCAAAAAATTCAGAATCTATTGTATTAAACTATGTCATCAAATGTAAAGCAATTTTAATTTAATTAGAAATTTAAATTCGTCAATGGAAGCCCAAATTTAATAAGTAAAGAAAATAACATTGTTTAAAAAATTCCCAAATTTTTAGATTTAAAAATTGTGCTACGAAAAATTTTTGTTCGCAGAATTTTGTAGAATTAATTAACAGTTTAAAATTGGAAAATATCATAAACCATAGAAAAGTGTGGCCATTTGTTCCCAATAGGAACCACAGGACATAATATATATATATGTATATAGAAAAGTGTCAGAAATCTTGTTATATTACAACGTTAGCAAGTTAGCAGTTGAAATGTGAAATACATTACTGTCTTTTATTAAAATTTTAGCCCACTTATAAAAGTGGACTCAACTCGCTAACCCCTTCGTTGTCACTTGCTAGTACAAGGTCGAAAAAATCAAAACACTAACACTTGTTTACTAATACTGTTACACTTTTGTCACTTGCGACTCAACTTACAACGAAATTTTGAAGGCAGTGCATTTTTGGCATTTGCAACAAGTTAGACGTCAAAATTTAAAAAAACAGTATTGCCTAGTATTACGTTTCTACCAATTTACTGGTATTTAGGGAATTTGACTAAGGAGGAAATATAAATTATGACTGATTATGTGTATATTTTTGAAAATAATTAACAAAGGACACACTGGCAAATCATAATGATAATTTATAATATTAATTTTATGAGTTTTTAAAATCAAAACGTTTTTTCAACAAAACATTTTCCCGGGATATGTTAGAAGTTAAATCACTTGGCAATATTAAATTCATATAATTTGAGTAACTTGCAGCTCATAGTGTAGACACTCGAAAAATTTTGCAACGATTTTTTCGATAATTTCGAAATAATACGTATTTTCAACTTGCGACGGTTTACTTGCATGTATCAACGGTGGGTAAGATGTGATGCTACGAGACATAGCCTGTTGTATGGCTGTGGGTTTGAAACTCACTACGACACAAAGTAAAAAGTTTTTCATACAGAGCAATTCAGCAATATGAAATGCTTTGTTCAATTGACACATAAATTAACTACGGACGAGTCCTAGGAGGGTACGAAACTGCGGCAGTCTGGCATATCCGTTGTGTATGTTAAATGTTTCTCTAAAAATGTTTTTCTTCTTCTTCTTCATGTAAAAATTTAACTAAAAAATAATCTTCAGTAATTAATTATAATACAATTAATTACGATTGCAAGTATATGACGGTTACAAACACTTTACCCCAGAAAATATTTTATTTTGATGATTTTTAAAATTTTCTTTTTTTGGCAAATTTTCTTATGATAACGATTTTAACGATTTTTTTCTGAAAAACTTGACGATTTTATGCTTAACAAACCTGGCAACACTGAATACAAAACGGAAAAGTGTAGCAAAACTTTTTCATATTCCGTTTTGTTTTTTTTTTATTAAACGTGCATCTACCTATACTAAATGAAAAAGGAAACACAACTGGATGTTTCATATAGTAATTAAATACTTATTACAGTATAAAATATTTTTAGCACTCTTTCATACACAGTGTGTCAAAAACGTCTAATCTAAAGACCTAAAACAATAGTTTCGCTATTGACTGCCAGGTGGCGTATTTATAGTCTACATTTCTGATTAACGCAAATTAGTACTATCGAATAACTCCAACGATTACTGGTCGAAAGTCGTTATTAAAATAATTTGAAGGGCAGGGTTGCCAGTTTTTGCATAATGGATGCTAGATCTAGCTCTTTTTTTTGAGTTAGCATCCACAAATTATAAAAAAGTGCTAGGTCTGTTTAGGATTTGAATTGAATTTTTTTAGCACTTTTTTCAGTCATAAATTTTATTTTTTTTTGCATAAAAATAAACGAAATACAGTGGAGCACGGTTATAACGAACTCGCAGGGACCTGACAATTTACTTCGTTATGAGCAAAGTTCGGTATAAGAGTGGTACACAGTTTCAACAATTAATAAAATGATAGAATTTTTTTAATACTTTTAGTTTTTAAATTTTTTTGTTGTAATTTTGAAACAATTCTTCCATTAAATTGCGTTTCATAAAATTTTTATTCTTTTCAGTAAAATTTCAAGTAAAAAGCTGAAGTTTTTAAAATTTGCAGCGCATTTTTCATTTAAAAATCTTAATTTTTTAATGTGTTCGTTATAAGCGTAAAAATTTGTATGAATATTCGTTCGTTATAATCGCTGTTCATTATAAACGTGCTCCACGTGTATGATTTTAACTCTTAATAAACTTATTTTATTTATTTTTATCTTATCTTTGTGGAACTCACACAATAGCCTAATGTTCTAATCACCAGATTTATTTTTGGATTTATTTTATTTCGTTAAAAATCTATAATTTGACGTTTAATTTGTTATAAATTATATTTTTATCTTAATCTAATCTAAAAATTAATTTACACTTCCAAATTTGGCAGGCAAAACTGGATTTTGTAAACAAAACAAATAAATAAAATAATCTCAAAACCATTTTTTTTTTGTTATTTATTAATTCACTGGCGGAAGACAAAATTCGCAGCGATTGTTAAAGAAACAATGTTAATTTTTCTGAAAAAAGTGTTTTTTATGGGTGATGACTTTTTGGAAGGACGATATTTTTTTTTGTTTTTCTGGTAACCATATCAATGGTGTTTGCATCGGAAACAAAATAAAAAAAAAAGTAACTGTATGACGTATTCAATTTATATTTTAGTAAAAAATGCAATTTTATTGGGTTAAACACTCGTTTTACTTAGTTTTCCTAAATTAAAGAAATTTCTTTTATTTGTTTACATTTTCTTCCATAACGTAATGCCACATCTTGCAAATTTCTCTCCCAAAATAGATTAAAACACAGTGTTGTATCGCTACAACCTAGTTTTGAACGAAATTTTAAAACAGATTATCCCACAATCTAGTAAATTGTAAATATAGTGAATTTGTAATTACTTTCCATAACCAGATTGTCACCAAAAATTCTGTTTAAAACCAGATTTCAGGTATAATGTAACTTCACTATAAGATTTAAGATTAAGATTTCCGTGCCGTAACGTATCAGCTGTTGTGTTGATGCTACGACTAATGCTACTTTAAAAAAACGGGCTCGTCCGGCACGCAACGTTACATGACAAACAAACTAACCACGTATACTCATTTTCATACATCAAAAATAAATCAGCTGATTTGTCAGGGAACAAACTAATTCAGCCTACTTTAGCCTATTTTTAACTTATCGCCCAAAGTAGGCAACGAAAAATATGTTGAACAAATTTTTGTTTAGTTTACGTGCCGAACATATGGTATGAATTTTATTGCAGAAAAGCTTAGGCCGGTTTGAGGGGTTATTTGTGTTGAAAAGAAACAGCAGCCTTTCAGTGTTGCCAACTTTTGAGACTAAAAAGCGCAGAAAAAATTTTAAAAGCGTAAAAAGGTGTTAATTTTTTATTAAAAAGGCGTAAAAAGCACTAGACAGTTCTTTTTTTTAATTTGATTACAAAGTTATAAAAACGAACTCAAGTTGACCATAAAACAGTTTTATAGTAATTGGATTTCGTGCTACAACAAAGAAACCACATTTCTTCACTGATAATTTCGGTGTTTAGTTCAGTAGTCCAGTTCTTACTTTTGCGAAAATATCTGTCAACCTCCATATAAAAAAAAATAAGTTTTTCGAAAAGACCATGAAAATGCAGCAAATAGATATTATTGTAATTTCCTCAAAAATTTGTCTTTTCGATAGGTTTTTTTTTGAAGTTTTATGTCTTTTTTAACAAATAAATGGTCTTTAAAAACGAAATTGGTTAAAAAGCACCAAAAGCACTAACGATAAATTACAAAAGCACCAATTTAGTGCTTTTTTATGTTTTGGCACCATGTGTAAAATTGTGGCGTTTTGTGTCATTGAAAATAACTAATCATAAATAGTACCAAAAGCACCAAGTTTGCACCACTGCAGCCTTTAGTATAAAGGTATGGTTTTTTTTTCCAGTTCCAACCCTCACTTTTTGTCACCTTTAGGATTTCCCTATTAAGTTTCATTAAACATTATACTAATGTCTGTGTATAAAAGTTGAAACATAATTGCTTTTCGTGTTACTATTTTAGTTTATAAAAGTTATTTTTATTTAAACGTAAATAATATTTAAACGTAATAAATACATTAGAGCGTCATTTATTTTTTTGAAACTTTCGAGTTTTATCAATTATTGTTGCGATTACTGTAGAGCAAGGTCTAAAAGAGCGATGGTGCGAATTTAAGAAATATTGGATAGCATTAACCCGTGGCGACCAGCGTACAATGTTACGGATTTTTGAAAAATTTTCTTAATCTGTTTTAATAATAATATGCCTTGCGTCACATAATTTTTAATTTATTTTGGCATGCTAAGCACGAATATTTGAAAGATGTTGAAATCGGAATAATGGTTTTCGAGATATTGCTACTTGATTTTTACTAACAATGGAGTTTTTCCACCATTCTACAATTTTTTTTAATTGTTCTAAATATTTTTATTTTTACACTAGAAATATAGACCAAACGACTTTTCATTTGATCATTATTATGTCAATATTCGTTGAAGGATAACCTATAAATTGAGCTACAAATATCTCGGAAAAACAGAAAATTTATATAGTAAGATTGTTATAATTTTCAATTTTATACTCATGTTTATTAAAGAAATATTTACTTTAACTTTTGATTTTCATTAAATTAATGCTTTAATTATTGTAGCACTAGGTCGAATAGTTTTGTGGTGCGAAAATTAAGAAAAATCGGATTACTTAACCCTTGGCGACCTTCGCAAAAAGCCTCTGGATACATGGACAAAAAATAATTTTAAGAATATGTTTTGTGATACATCGTCTATTATTTCAGACATAATTACAATCAAATAAAGACATGCCCTTTGTAGTAAGCAAAAGCAACAAATTCTAAAATACTTTTTCTAAAATTTCTAGAATAGAAGTAAAGATACCATCTTACATGAAAATCAAATCGCAATATCTCAAAACCCGTTAGTCCGATTTCGAAAATTTCAAAATATTCGTGTTCAGCATACCAAAATTAGTAAAAAATTTATGTGGCAAGACATATTTTTATCAAAGCAATATAAGAAAAATTTTCAAAAATCGAAAAAATTGGTAGCGGGGCCCTTGGGTTAAAGTTATCCGATTTTTCTCAAATTTGCATCTAACTCTACAATAACTCTAAACAATGAATTGAAATTTTTCATAAAAAGTTTTTCTTCATACAAAAAAAATGTCGCTTTAAAGTACACATTCATATACTACTATTTACAATTGAGGTGACCAACTGTCATCTGTAATTCCTATAATGAAAGTTTTTATATGTATCACAGAAAAAAATATTTCCCCACTTTTTTCAATTAATTCGGTTGTTAAAATCTGTCAAGTAAAAATTAATTGAATCAATTAAATATTTGCTCAATTTCGAAACTTTCATGACATTTTTTTTTATTATCGTTTAAAAGCGAACATCAACACATTGTTGTTGTGTTTTGTAATATTTATGTAGTTGTTTTTTTTTTATAAATATTTATGTTCAGTGGTATAAGTAATAAATATTTTAAATTCATTTCAATTATATTAGATATTAATTCTAATTAATTTTATGAATTTATTTCGTTAAATAATATTATCTTTTAATTAATGAATAAACATTGCACGGTTTTTTGTTAAAAAAAAAAACAAATTGAACTTGAATAATCTTGCTCACATCATAATTTATGATAAAATATCGAAAAAATAAACTTTTGGTTTTTATATTTTTAAACTTTAAAAGTAAAACATTTAAATAATTTAGTTTCAGTTGTTTAAATCTCAATATTTATTTTTCAAAAAAATTATCATAAAATTAATAATGTAAATAATGTAATTTTTTAAATTTTCGTGTAAGAAAAATAAAAATATTTGTAAACATAAAATAAAAATAGTCTTTACACTTCAATAGAAAGAAAAAAACTAATTTCTATGCGAATTTTGGGGCGCACAGTTTGATTTTACTGGCAAAAAGTCCGTTTTTCGAGTGTAACATATCAAAAATGTAATGACAAAGTCACCTAAACGAAACTCTGCAGTAACTGCCTGAGATTTTCATGCATTTCAATGGTCGGGGTACATAATTTCTTTTTGTCATATCTATTTGATGTAAGTATATTTAAAATATATAGTATTTCAACATTAGTTTTGAAAAAAAAAAATGGATACCAAAAAACTCTATAGATTATTTGTTAGGACAATATCCTAATGAAGAAATATAGAGTATGGCCTCGAACTTGAATAATTTTCATTTTCATTGCACAATTAAAGGTCGAAAAAAACATAATTTTTATTTTTAATAAAAATTATAACAAACTTATAACAATAATAGTTTAAAAAATATTCAGGTTTTTATGATTGCACTCAAAAATTCAGTGGTTTTAGTATTTCTTGGGCAAAAAAAGGTGAGCTTTATCGACCTTTGTGTTCTGGTTGCAAAAACCTTTTCTTTTGATTTAACAAATAAAATATGGATATAAAAAAAAGTCACACGAAATTTAATTTCAGTGTATACGTTGAGGCCCATGTGTTTTATGGGTTATATGGGCGAGCGGCGATGGGAGTGGTCGATTTCCATTAAACTTTGCAGATATCTCAACATTATAACACTGATCACTTATGCCAAGTTTCAAGGCGTGGTGAATTTTGTACGAAACTACATATTTTTCTTAATTGAGTTAATGAAAGGCTTTGGGCCAAATTTCAATGTTCTACCAGCTCTCCTTATACTTTTTACCAAGAAGTGTATGAAGCAATCCCACTGTTTGGAGCTGTGGTGTAATGGTTAGCTCTCATACACAGATGGTCCCGGGTTCGATTCCCGGTGACGACAACATCAAAATAATATGTATGAGTTTTCTATCCCTCATTTGTATCGCAGCGCCCGCCGCACTTAACCCCACCGAAGTAAAATAATGAATTAAAAAGATTTAATAAGTTCGACAACTCTCCATTAGGTGGCGAGCAACAACTGTTCTAAGACTTATCATGTCTCGCAATTACAGTGTTGTCATGTTTGAAGCCCTTCATCTTTCCCCACCTTTCACCTCTCTGCTAACCCCTCTCTAAAGAAAACAACACATTAATAAATAGGAAGAATTTCCTGAGTGTTGCTTCTCTTTAAAAAATAAAAAATAAAAAAAAATAAGCTATAAAAAGCATTTGGTTATCCACGGAATCATAAATGCAGAAGAAGCTGAAAAGGAAGAAAGGTAGGAAACACCTGGAAGCAGCAAACGTAAAAAACAGAAACTTAGTGAGGGGAGAAGAAATGACAGATCAGCTGCTTCAAGAAATTCGTGAAACAGAAGAGGTAATTACAATTATTACACCTAGTACCAACAATCAGATCGGAAAAGATGGACATTTTATTTGGAGTAAGGAACCTGTTGCTGCGCTAGGTCAAAAAACTCCCTCAAAAAATATTGTTCACATTCGGCCTGGCCCAACAGCAAATGCAAAAAACTCGTTGTGTCCTGCCAGCTGCTTCAAACTGTTTTTTACCGCAGACATATTGGAAGAGATTTTGGTTTATACAAATAAAGAAATAAACATTCAAAGGGAGAACTATAACGATAAATGCAGAAGAAGCTGAAAAGGAAGAAAGGTAGGAAACACCTGGAAGCAGCAAACGTAAAAACAGAAACTTAGTGAGGGGAGAAGAAATGACAGATCAGCTGCTCAAGAAATTCGTGAAACAGAAGAGGTAATTACAATTATTACACCTAGTACCAACAATCAGATCGGAAAAGATGGACATTTTATTTGGAGTAAGGAACCTGTTGCTGCGCTAGGTCAAAAAACTCCCTCAAAAAATATTGTTCACATTCGCCCTGGCCCAACAGCAAATGCAAAAAATTCGTTGTGTCCTGCCAGCTGCTTCAAACTGTTTTTTTACCGCAGACATATTGGAAGAGATTTTGGTTTATACAAATAAAGAAATAAACATTCAAAGGGAGAACTATAACGATAAATCTCACGCGGTTTTGTCAAATTTGGAAATGGACGAACTTGAAGCATTTCTTGGTTTGTTAGTCTTCTCCGCTGCTCTCAAAGATAATCACTTGGCAATACATATGATGTTTGACACTACCTACTGTGGGGAAAGGTACAAGGCAACCATGCCTGAGAGAAGGTTCAAAATTTATGCTAAATTGTCTAAGATTCGATGACAAAGAAACAAGAACTGCTAGAAGAGAAATGACCAAACTAGCTCCAGTTTCTTCTATCTGGGACAAACTTCTAAGCAATTGCAGAGTGAACTATAAACCTGGAAGCTATATAACCATTGATGAGCAACTAGTTGGATTTAGAGGCAAATGTCCATTTAGGATGTATATTCCCTCTAAACCCAACAAGTATGGGATCAAAATTGTCATGTCTTGTGATAGCGGAACAAATTATATGTTGGATGCCATTGTTTACCTTGGAAAAGGAAGTGTACCTCCTGCAATGGCTGCTGGTGAATATTATGTTGTTGAACTGCTGAAAAATGTAAAGGGCACCAATCAAAATGTCACGATAGACAATTGGTTTACGAATGTACCACTCATTCAACGTCTCCGTCATGAATACAAAATAACAACTGTTGGCACAATAAAAAAAAATAAACCACAAGGAGTTGACAGTTTTGATCAGATGTGCCAAAACATTAACCATGGCAGGAAAACCAGAAGGTGGCCTCTAGCATTTTTCCAAAATATGATGAACATAGCTGCAATAAACGCATACATCGTTTACGCGTACAACATGTATAGCCGTGGGCAAAAGCCAGAATCCCGACTTAATTTTATGTTATCTCTACACAAGGAGTTAACGGAAGGATTTCAAAGGAAAAGATTAGCAACTAATACAAACATGAGCCTGGCGTTGCAAAAATCCATTCAAAATATTGTACGCGCAAGCCAAGAGGACCATAGTGCCGGAGAAGACCAAAAGGGGTCAAGAAAGTACTGTAATTTTTGTAGTTATACCAAAAGTAGACACACCACCAATTATTGCAATTGTGGATTAGCTATTTGCGGTGAACATGCACAAAAAGTGCCCTGACTGTGCTTGAAAAACAATTTTTATGTATTCATAATCGTCAAAAATCAATAATAAAGTATTATTTTTGCTTATTTTATATATTTTAATAAAAAATTACACTTATATTATATGCTGGCTTTCAATTTTTTTCATTGAAAACTACTACTTTACAAAATAATCAGATAATAACGTAAAAATTTTGAAGTGAGTAAAATTTACTCATCGGTACCTATAACCGCCTACAATTTAACCGTACCCTTCTAGGGTTAATCACTTTTTAATCAATATTGTATTTTATTATTTAATTGACTAACTGAATTAGCAGTTTTCGTTTGGGCGGAATTTCAGCTATTCAAGTTATTGAATAGGTGGTTTTCGTGATTGAAATAAGTTTTTTTTTTGTGTGTAGTAATCACATTGTAAAATAACAATGCTAAGAATTTAAGTGATGCATTAATCGAAGAATAATGATAAATCATACTTCGATTACACATTTATACATAAAAATATGGCAACCTTAATAATAAAGTCATGTTTCATAAGGATACAAATAGCTTACAGTCATAATAGTTATAATATAAAAGTGACAAACCTACCAACGTTATATACAGTGTCACTTGTTATGACATTTGAACTTTCGAGCCACTGTTTTAATGTCTCACACTGAAAAAATTCCCCATTTGCTTTCCCCCTCTCTGAGTTTCCTTTTTTTTAGATTAATTTTTAATTGCATGTATTTTTATTATAATAAACTTTTAGACATTTTTAGTTAACTTAAATTTGAGGAATATTTTACCTGAATGTCAGTTGAAAGCATTTAAAGAGTTTTCTTGGTGTATGTATTATTTTTAATACTGAAGTATTTTAAAATAATTAAAGGTCGTTTGTATTTTTATCCTTCTTCTATATTCACTCTACATAGAGATAATGCATTATTGGTTTGGTATTTAGTATGGTTATACGTTGACACAAAAACAAATCTTTGCCAAGTAACTAGGAGCATTTCAATTAATAAAGTTTTTTTCGCATAAATTATTAAATAATCAAGTAGAAACCAGTCAAAACTTGGTAAAATGTTGCTACCCAGCCAGAAAAATACGAACGGCAAAGCATTGGCCCAGTGCTTTCAACGGTGGTATGAGCGTTGGCAGAGCGGTTGGATATCTGAAGATTTAAGTGCTTTGCCAACCCCAAAATGATAACACCGGGCAGGGCTTGGCCGTTCCTTTTTTAAAACGTTGGCAAAGCACTGGCAAAGAGCGCTTTGCCAGTACCAAAACCATAACTTTAAAACGTTGGCAAAGCATTGGTAGAACAACCAATAAAGTGATTTTTTAATAACATAATAAGTGCTTTGCCAACCCCAAAATGATAACACCGGGCAGGGCTTGGCCGTTTCTTTTTAAAACGTTGTCAAAGCACTGGCAATAAGCGCTTTGCCAGTACCAAACCCAAAAACAACCAATAAAGTCCTACTTAGTAATTCACTTCAGTAAAGAGTTGTATTATTTCTTATTGAATGATTTTGGTAATTTGAACAGAAATAACAATAGGCTTGCTTCAGCTAAGTTAATTACAAAATAACTGAATATTTTTTTTATCAAATTATTTTTGTGATAAGTTAGCACGATTTTTTTACTACAATTTTACTAAAGAAAGAAATTTGAAAATTAATTTCTTCAAGTATAATTTTAGTACAAAAACTATGCTTTGTGCTGACTATAATAGACCTTAATATTCTTAACTTCAAATCATAAATTGCAATTTAGTTTTGAATTTTTCCACTCTTCCCAGCAAAACTTTGGTAATGGGTAGGACTTATTTCAGACCTTCCAAAGTAATGACTATCCATTCCAGTTTTTGTTATTTTGAAGGTCCGAAATAATACCTTACTAATATGAATATATGTAACTGCTTATTTGTAAGATAAAAAACAACGCCTTACTAATATTGTGTTAAATATCTGCTTATTTGGAATAGCAAAAATAATAAGTTACTTATTATCACTTATTTCAGACCTTTCGTAGTAATGACTATCCATTACATTTGTTGTTATTTTGAAGGTCTGAAATAATACCTTACTGATATGAACATACATCACTACTTATTTTGGAAGCTAAACAATTATGTCTTACTAATATTGTGTTATATACCTGCTTATTAGGAAGGGCCAAAGAAATAAGGTACTTGTAAGGTAATAAGTAACTACTTTTTGTAAGGTATATTTATAAAGATTCATAATATATCATAATTAATAATTTAAATGCAATTTATTTAAGCAAACAAATATATAGTTATACATAAACGACTCTCACAAAACAAAAGCTATTAATAACTAGTTATAATTGTCCTTATTAATAACTAGTTATTTTATTGCCTGTTAATACCTTCTTATTTAGGTACATGTTAATACGTACTTATTTTTGCACCTATAAATAACTACTTATTAACATCCTTACAAGTAATACGTCATATAATGGCTTTAAGCATTACTTTTGATGCTACAAATAAGAAATGAAATAAGTACTTATGTGTAACTGGTGATTTCACTACATATTTTGTAACGTCTTATTTTTGTCCCTATATGTAAGCACAAGGCAAGGCCTTGCCTCCTATGACACCCCCATGTTAAAATCAGGTGTTCTTGGCCTCAACTATAAGTACTTCTGATTCTTGTTTTCTTCTTCCATTTCCCATTCTATGGTAATAGCAAGTTTTCCTGGGTTGTTGTGAAAAAGGGATGTGCCACTGTTTTTATTAAGTTAACGGTTGTAAATATTGTAAATAAGTACTGGCAATGCACTTTTGCCAATGTTGGGAAAGCGTTCAAAGTCAGTAATGTGCCAGTGCTTTTTTATTTTGTAAATCAAGTACATACTGACAAAGTACTTTTTACGAACGTTGGCAGAGCATTCTAAGCCAGAGCTGTGCCAGTGCTATTTATTATTTTTACTGTTGTTAATTTTGTTAATTAAGTACTGGCAAAGCACTTTTTACTAACGTTGGCAGAGCGTTGTAATTCAGTGCTTTGCCAGCACTTTATTTGTTGGATCATTGACAAATAGTGCTCTGCCAGTGCTTGATTTTTCAGACCATTGGCAATTTCTGGCTGGGTAGTTTTCGCAAAGCTTTTAATAATAAACTTTATTAGTTGAAATGTTCCTTATTACCTGGCAAACGATTTTTTTCTGTGTATACTCTGTCACTGACTATTCTACACTGCGTTGCATAACTATAATTACAACTGATTTTTGCTATTTTTTTTAAATATTACAAATACATTTTTAAACCATATAACTGTTTTTAAGAGTGTGACAACGGATTTCTAATTGTGTCATATTTAAGAGATTACGTAATTGACATAATAGAAAAATTAAGTAATAATATCATAACTTTAATTATATATAACGGTAAACAGAAAAGTATAGCAAATAAAGAAAATTTGAAGAATTATTTTATGCAATTTTAATCAATTTGCATAAATGCCGCATGGTTTATGTCTAAGTGATTTTGGAAAAGGGAAAATGTTAGCCTATTAAAAAAGTGTCTTAAGTTTTCGGAAAATTGTTAGAAAACTTATCTGTTCACATGTGGTTGTCGCAAAATTTTGCAAATAAATCGAGTGCTTATGGTAAAATAAAACAGGCGGGCCGAAAAAAGCTTTCTGCTCCGTAAAGCTTTCGGACCGGCGTAAATTAATCAACTGTGCCAGCAACTTAATCAGATAATCGGTGAATGTAAGGTAAATGGGTCCAAATCAACCATAAGTAAGCTCTTAAAGGATTCCAAGAGAATTACTCGCTAAAAACTGATGTCTGTGACAAGGTTATTATCCCGACCCGAAACTGCTCGACTTGAATTCGCTAAAAAGAATTTAGAAAACAACCGGCGAAAGGTAAGTCAATAATCGCTGTTGTTGGTAGGAGTGTTTAAACATAAATTTCTTTTAAAGGTGATTTTTTCTGATGAGAAAAAGTTCAATCTAGCTGGTCCAGATGGTTTTAACAGCTATTCGAAAGACCTACGTAAGGAACAACGATATTTCTCAAAAAGAAATTTCGGAAGCGGATCCGTAATGGTTTGGGGCGCTTTTTGTTTCGACGGTATTGTTGATTTATCATTTTCAAGCACCAGAGTGAATTCTTCTGAGTACGTTACAGTATAGGAAGAGAAATTGGTGCTATTTATTAAAAACTGCAAAGAAGACTGGCCCATTGTGAATATTTGGGGAGTATTAAACCGTCGAGTTTACGCACAAAACCGTCCATATGAAAGCATTTTTAATCCAAAATATCTAGTGGAGATCTATAACGGATCGAATTTTGGAGTTGATTAAAAAAAAAAGAAGGTTTAAAACTGCTGCTTTCTTAAATTTTTGTAAATTTCAATATATTAAGTTAAGCGTAATTATAGTTATGAAACCCTAATTGATTTTGTTATTCATTTTTAAATACATGCGTTCAACAACATTTATTTTATTAGCAAAAATATTATATGCCTCGAACTGGGCTCGAACCAGCGCTATTCCGTTCGTCAGGCAAGTACTTTATCTCTAGCCTAAACCCAATTTTAATGTTTTTTTAAATCTCAACCCTGAATATTTTCTAGTTTCAAATTTAAATATTTGTCTAAAAATAGATTTGTATGTACAATAGAAATTCGGTGATTATTTTATTAGAGTTACCAAAACTATAAAAAAAAATTTATATTTTAAAATTATTTTATTAATAAAAAATTCTTCTCCGCGAACTGGGCTCGAACAGGCGATCATCTGCTTGTCAGGCAATTAACTTACCTCTAGCCTAAACTCAATTTAAATTTGTATTTTCAAATTTCTACCTTGAATATTTTTTTCTTTCAAGTTTAAATATTGATGTCTAAAAATAGAAATTGGGTTGCTAATATTAATATTTTATTAGAGTTAATAAAAATATTTAAAAAATTTATATTATTTTAAAATTGGTAACGAAAACTTATATTTTAGATAGAGTGATTGTTTTTTTTTGTTTGCAGGCGAAACTAATATTCGAGTTAACTGCAAATATTTTATTCAAATGATAAAATCTCCGAAAAGTGATTGGTTGTTGGAATTAAAGGTAATGTAGAAGATAATATTTTTTCAATATTGATAAGGAAAACCAATAGTTTGAATGATGTGAATGCGTTTTGTTTAATTTTATATATTTTCTGTTTACAATATAGTTTAATTATTCTGATGATGAATTTTAAGTACTTATTCCAACAATTTATTCTCTGTGTGTAAATAAATGAATTGCTTTTTCTTAAATATTTTTCATTTTCCATTGGTTTTACATTTATGCCGGTTAACCTCTTTAACTTTTTCTTAACTTATGAAACTTAGTGAAAATAATGTTTAATTGTAGTTTTGCAACGCAGTGTATTGGCCTCGGTCATAGAAAACCATTAAAAAACTAAACGATTCGATGTTAACGGCCAAATCATATTTATATGCTACTAGTTGTTGTCTTATTGATATCAGGTAGAGTAATGTGTAAGTCGTGGAAAACGTTATAAACGTTAAAAAAAAACTATAGATTTTCAAATTAAAAAGCGCCATTAAAGATGATGATGTAATTTTTAAATTCCGATTAACCCTAATGAGATTGTGATAGAGGTATTATTCAAATTGTTCAGATTCATGTCGATCAAAAAAAAAATTATCATAATGTCCGAAAAAGATGTAAAGGAGTTGTTGTTGCTGAACATTTCATTTAAGGGGTAATTTTCAAAATTATAATAAAAATATTATTATATCACCCAAAATTATCAGATATGAATGTTGTGTAGCAAAGTCAACTTTTTGCAATTATTTTTCCTGCGTAAAGTTGTCCCAGTAGTCGGAGGCTCTTTTCTCTGTAGTTTTCGTATACACAGAGAGTTTTTTTGGAGGAGTTTTAATGAAATTTTTCACTTAACCAATGAAGTTTTCTTCATAAAGTGAATGTAAAATTGTTTAATCTCTACGAAAATGCATCATAATTTTTATGAAATTATTTTTAATGAAACTTTTTCATTAGTAGAATGAATTGATAAATAAAATTATCTAATGCATTATTTCATTCATACTCGTATCATGCAGATAATTGTTTCAGTGTAGCATACATATAAATTTGTCTACTGATGGCGTTTTCTATGGAAGCATTAAGGTTGATTTTTTTACCAATTTTATAAGAGCTAAGTGATTGTTGCTCTTAATATTTTCATGGCGCAAAATTCGATATTCAAAATTACTTACAATACCATTAAAGTTTTCGCGATCTTATAAGATTTCATAAAAAAATCCAAGTAAATAAAATCCAAAATGCAATAGAACCCCATCTACATTAACTTTTTTTTTTTGGAAAATGGACTTATACCACTTTCATAACACAGTGCAGCATTTTTAAGGTCATCGTTTGGTTCCTCCTTCATACCCGTTTTTTTTTTAAGTGTATATCGAAACTAAAAAAAAATCCGCAAAGGACTTGGCCAGATTACATCGAAATTTTTTTTTTGGACACCCTAAGTTTTTGCACCCAAACATGATTTTTTTAAAAAAGGATGATTTTCATAAACCGTTCGGAATTTTGTTTTTATGTCTTTGGCAAAGTTGTAGATCCAAACCAAAGCAAAAAAATTCTCATATGGACCGACCCAAAAAAATTGCATCCACTGCATCAAAATTGCAAAAAATTGGGAAAAAAATGCTATTTTTTATGATTTTTTCATGATTTTGTCCTGAAATGGCTTAAATACTGGGAATTTAAGAAATCTTTCTTCAGCTAAATTATATCTAACAACAATATAAACAACTCTCTAGTACATGTCATCTTAATACGAACATTCCTTAACCCTAGAAAGCACATCTTTTTGCTCACACTTATTTTGCATAGCCAATGTTTGTCGTTTCGACAAAGAAAGACTATATGGTCGGTCCATATGAGAATTTTTTTGCTTTGGTTTGGATCTACAAACTTTGCCAAAGACATAAAAACAAAATTCCGAACGGTTTATGATATATGGATTCCATAAAAATTTTCCTTTTTTAAAAAAATCATGTTTTGGTGCAAAAACTTAGGGTGTCCAAAAAAAAAAATTCGATGTAATCTGGCCAAGTCCTTTGCGGATTTTTTTAGTTTCGATATACAAATCAAAAAAAACCGGGTACGAAACAGGAACCAATTTATGTGTTGCACTGTGTAATAAGCCCTTCAATTTTCGTTGGTTAACGCTATCGAAGAAGGTTAAATACCATACGAGCGAGACATTTCATCATTGTAATACATAAGCTATAATAGCTGTAATAATTTTTTTATTATAACATTTTTTTTATGATAATCTATTTATAGACACATTACTTTGCCCCACCATGCACTATGGCGATACATTACTTTACTAATTATTTGGCAATGTGTGGTTTGGCTGGGAAACATTTAAACTTCTAGAACTCTAAAATTCTAAGAAATGTTTACAAATTTTTGTGCCACACAATGTCATCTTTGAAGAGTAATTTCGACACTTTTGATGTTAAAAATGTTAAAAAACGATGCTTTTTATGTTCCGAAAAACTTGGGAACATTGGTTCTTGTAAAACGAATTTTTTATTTTTTTACCAAAATTTTGTAAAAAAAAAATGATGTAAGACCTTTTTAAAAATTGTTTCTTCATTTCGAAAGACGATTTACAACTTTACTGAAAACTTTTAACATTTTCGATTTATAGCACATATTTTAAAAGTGAAAATAAATATTTAAACGTCTTTTTAACAAAATTTATCTAATAAAAGTGCGATATTTGAAAATATTCAGGAAAATGTCGCTTGCCATCAAAAATCCGCTCACGTGTAAGAAATCATTAACAAAATCATACAAAGGGTGATTTTTTAGCAATTATTATTATTTTTGCAGCTCAGCTGTTTATGTGAAAACATGTTCCTATTAAACATGTTCAGTTTGGTCTTGAATTTAACCATACAAACGAACAAGGCTTGCAGATTATTGAATTTTATTATCAAAATTAATGCTCGGTTAAGAAAGTACATCGTGCACTTCTTCCAATTTATGGTCAGTTTAGGCGACCTTCTGAGGCGGCTATTCGGAATCTTGTGACTAAATTTCGCACCAAATTTACATTATTGTACATTAAACCACCAACAGGCAGAGGAAAATATCGCAGATGTATCCGCCAGTGTTGTTGATGACAGTGAATTATCGATTCGGCGCCGTTTGTAGCAATCGGGCCTCTGTTGCTCTACTACGTGGACAATTTTGCGTAAGGATTTGGGTGTAAAGCCTTTTAAAATACAGCTGGTGCAAGAATTGAAGCCACACGACCTACCATAACGGCTAACTTTTAGCGAATTGGCGCTGGCAAAGTTGGATGAAGATGCACTTTTTTTAAATTGTGTTCAGCGACGAAGCTCATTTCTGGTTGAATGGATACGTGAACAAGCAAAGCTGCCAAAAAAAAAAAAATTTACTGTTTGGTGTGGATTATGGGCTGGTGGCATCATTGGACCGTACTTTTTCAAAGACGACGAAGGCAGGAACGTTACTGTGAATGGCGAGCGCTACCGTGCGATGATTACAAATTATTTTTGCCCAAAATGAAAGAGCTGGACTTGGGTGATATGTGGTTTTCCCGGCCGATATGTTGGAGAGAGTATGGCAAAATTGGACCCAGCGTATAAACCATTTGAGGCGTAGCCGCGGTCAATATTTACATGAATTATATCGATCGCTCTATCGATTCAAATAAAGATTTCATACATTTCTCTAAATTGTATGTGTTTTTTTTAAATCAAATCCGAAAGCTCTTAAAAATCACACTTTATAAAGCTGAGTTTGTTTTATAATGCTAATTTTTTCAATTGCGGGTCAACAATCTATATATTTTTTATGTTGTGATCCAATTAAGCGTAAAAAATGTAAAAACATTTATTGCATACTTCCTTGAACATTATAAAGTTTTTATGAATTACGATAACACATAGATCATTAAAGAAATTAGAAAAATAAGAAATTATATCAGCGACCTACTTCAGCGGGCATATGAGGCATAAGTTATTTTTATAAAAATTTTGAATAAAATTCATACCGTTTGCAAAAATCCGATATTGTTATTTAGATTTTATATTAACGAAAAATTACATTTTATGTTGCGTATCTTGGCAGCAGCAAAATAAAACCAGGAAAAACGAGTGACATTTTCATACAACACGAAAAAAACGATTGGCCACATAAACGAACATTCCCTTACATTATTGCTCTGTTCAAAGTTGCCATTCTTTTATTCTGAACCCTGTTTATCACCAAAGTATCTTTCCGATATGATAGCTTCTGTAAAGCTCCAGCTAAAGCAAGCGAGTTGATAAAGTATGAAACCTTTCTCGTAAGTTGTACTATATTATCAACAGTAAATCTTGTAGGGTAATCATATAGTCAGTCGTAACCAATTCTAAATTTATTTAATACTTATTTATCCTGACATTAATAGTTCTTAACAAAAAAATGAAATGTATGGCGACTAATTATATGAACAAAAAACAAACGGAAATAAAAGTCTGAGGTAACAAACTTGTATTCAATTTCTTTCTTACCCAATGTAATAATCATCAACCAAGCAATGTCCCGATACATTCAAAATGACTACATGTATCCCGTACTACATTCGTCAACAAACCACCAACTATGTACTGAAAGTACCCAGTTCGAAATTGTGGAAGCAGAAAAAAGTGCTACAAGAATGTTGTATTACAAAAATAATTACTGGCAAAGCGTTGGCAAAACGTTTGTAAAAGGCGTACTAGTTTTGCAAAATTTTGTACGGTCTTCATGGTTGGCATGGTTGGCTGTAATACCGTTACCGATTCAAATCGCTTTCAACTGACTATCGTTATCCCTTAAATACCGTTACCGAAATAATTCAACAGCCGTTTGTATTTAAATACGATTACCGATAACATAGAAATACCGATATCCTTAAAATACATTTGCCGAAATGACTAAAATACCGTTATCGGTAAAATACAGTTACAGAAATAAATGAAATAGCGTTACCCATAAAATGCCGTTACCGAAATAATATAAAGTAGCGATATCTTTAATTAAAGTCTTATTATTACCTTTACCTACACTCTAAAAATTTATTGTAAATTTACTACTATAAAACGAGTAAAGTTTCATGTATTATTACGCAAATTTGGTAAATTTATACATCAAAATGCGTAAAAATTTTTTGCACACACTTTTATATACAATAATACACACTTTCAGTATTTTACCAATAATGTGTTTACACTTAAACCGTATTATTTTGTTAAATAAAATTTTTACGCACAAAGTTTGTAAATATACTAACTTATAATAGTAATAAATATTTTGACATTTTCAAATTGAAAAAAATAAAACAAATTAAAAAAGCTAAAAAATTTAATTTATTTAGAATTGAATGAAAAAAAATGTATAAATGTAGTATTTGCGATAGTACATTAAAAAAACTTTTAATGTACCAAAAACTTTTATTTCCAAGTGTTTGCAGCCTATTTATGGAAAAATATTTTCAAAATATAATATATGTACAGAGCTTTAAAGAATTAAATTCTTCATTCGATTTATTCAGTCGGTTTTTAGTTAATCAATTTAAAAATATCGCTAATATTGAATACAATTGCCAAAATTTAAAAAATCGCCAAAAATCGCTAAATTGAAAAAATCTTTAAAATAAAAAAAAAAAAAAAAATCACCAGAAATGAAAAAGAAACGTTAAAATTAATAAAAAAAAATCGCTGAAATTAAAAAAATCTCCAAATTTAAAAAAAAGCTAAAATTTAAAGAAAATCTTCAAAAATTAAAAAATCACTAAAATTTAAAAAATCGCCAAAAATTAGAAAAATCCTTTAAATAAAAAAAAATATAAACAGTGCGCCCCGGTAGGCTAGTTGGTGGCGTGCTGGCTTATTAGTGCGGGGGTAGTGGGTTCGATTCCCACCAGCGGCCCTGGTCTGTTTCCGCTACAACGCGCCGAAGGCCATAGTAGCTAGTGCTCGGTTAGGGTAATAGGATATAATTTGTAATTATATGATTATTAATTTAAAAAAATCGCCAATCAGGTCGAAATTTAGGGCCGGTATGGGGTTGAGTTTTGAACACCGGTGCAAACATTTTTCCAGTAGCTCTTTTATTTTTTGAGTTATGGCCGGTTTTTATTTAGTCGATTTTTAAAAGGTACATATTTCGAAAACTAATGGAGCTGGAGGAAAATTGGTTGCACCATTGTTCGAAACTCAACAACATTACCTCTACAACGATCCTAAATTTCGATTTGATTTGCTGGATTCATAATCGCGTTTTTTCTCGAAAAGTAAGCATCGCAGATAAAAAAGTATTTATTTGAAACATCGCCTGTTTCAAAAACTAAGAGAGATAAATAAATGACACGGACAACTTTTTCCAATTAGAGCTATTTTTTTTTTTATCAATTATGGTGATTTTTTTAAATTTTCGCAATTTTTTACTTTTGCCGTTTTTAAATTTTGAAGTTTTTTTCGTTTTAGCAATGTTTTCACTTTAAGCAATTTTTATCATTTTTTGGCGATATTTTTGGCAATTTTTTTTTAATTTTGGCGATTTTTCAATTTTGACAAATTTTAGTTATTTCTTTTTTTAATTTTAGAGATTTTTTTTAAATTTTGTCGATTTTTTTTAATTTAAGTGACTTTTACATTTTTAGCGATATTTTTTTTCAATTTTAGCGATTTTTTTTTCAATTCTGGCGATGTTTTTCAGTTTCGCCGATTTCGATTCCCAAATTGTAAATCGATTTAGTAAAAAATAGATTGAGTTCCCAATTATTGAATTCGCAATGATTGAATAACCAACGATTGACTTCCCAACGTTTGAATTCCCAATGATTGAATTCATTAATTGATAATATCGAATAAGCTAAATTGATCGAATTTCCCACTAGTGAATTCCAAAGAATAAATTCTCTGCGATTGATTAAGAAAAAATTCATTCGATTAAAAAAAATAGATTTGATTTTTTCAAAATAGAATTCAATCTTTGAAGCTCTGTATATGTACAACCACTTATATACAAATACTTATTATTAAATTTATTATTATACAACACGTTAATATAAATCTTTCTAAAAATTAATTTTCTGTTTTATTTGAAACATTTTTTGGGCTGTTTTTTTTTTCTTACCGCAAGGTAAATATACTCATTTTTAAGGGGTTTTTACGCATAAAAAAATGTATTTTTACGCATTTTATCCGTATATTTACAAGTAAAGCATGTTTTTTTACTCAAAAATTCAGTAAAATTATTCATTTATTTCTAAATTTAATTACATTTTTACGCACTTACATAGTACATTTACACACTTTTTGTTGACCAACTTACACGTAGTGTGTGTATTTTTTTTTCATTTACACACATAAAGTAAATTTACCCAACTTATATATAGTATGAGTATAGTTTCGTACTATAAGTTGGGTAAATTTCAACAGAAATTAATTAGAGTGTACCTGTTTTAAATGTAATATAAATAATAAAAACAAGTTTGTTCATACACTTAGAATAATATGTAGGTAAAGATCACTGAAAATGTAGTTAAAAACAAATGAAATTTCATTTAAAGAATGGGCGACATACATTTCATTAAATTTAACTAACATTGTCATTTGTTTTTTAATGTTCAAAAAATTAACCAAAATTGTAGTAAAATGAACTACATATTAGTAAAAAATAAACAAACATTTTTTGTTTTTATTGTTTCAAATAAAAAAAAAACTACTGTACAAGCTGAATGTAAAATCATAAACCGGTAATTTAATGTGATTTGTTTTTTTTTACACTCAAAAAAATGTTTGCAAAGTCAGTAAAAAATTTAGCTGAGTCAGCAAAATTTTAGTCAGGAGGGTGCTTGCAAAAAAATTGTTAATGTCAGCAAAATCTTTTGCTGAAAATCAGGGAGCTGATTTTTAGCAACAAAATTAGTATATTCAGCAAAAGTTTTGCTAACACTTAGTGGATTAGAAATAAAAAAGCCTTGCTAAAAATTAATAAATTTTTGCTGAATTTTAGTAGACTGAAAAAAAAAACGCAAAAAAATTGTGTAGAAAAATTGTAATTTAGTTAATTTATTTGCTGAAAATCATAAAACATTTTTTTGTGATTCTTTCAAAAATAATTTACAATAATTACGAAATATAAAAATTTTCATTTTCCCATATTGACGACATGAATAATTTAATATCTGAAAATATATAGAAATAAATATATGTAACATAACAAAAATTTTCTTTCAACTACTTACATCAATGGTTGTCTAAATGATGCTATCTTTTTAAGGACGCAACTGCCGAAGATAATTATAGAAATAAAATAAACAAAAACAAACGAAACGAAACAACTCTTTTTTTGCAATAAGAAAAAGGAACTATAAACATCTACCTAAGATGTGTGTCTTTGTCCTTCGCTTTACTCTGTCTACATGTCTGTATATGTTTGTTTGTAATTTGACCACACTTGATTATTAATCTATAAACATTTAGTTTAGAAATACATATTAAATTTAAATATTTTATTTTGTCTTTTATTTAATTAATAGACAATTATTTTCACAAGCCGGTGACAAAGCAAAATTTAAGTTATTTTAATTCTCAATTTTGTTTTATGTATGAAAAACAGATACAAAATCTTCCATAGTTGATTTTTTATATGTCTTATTAGAGTTGTTCTTTCTAGTATAATTTTCCTCTACTCTACTACATCTTGACATGCCGCGACATCTACTTCATTCTGCGTATATATTTCAATCTGGTTGTCGTCCACAATATTAATGTGCTTATCAGCACAATTTTTTTAGCATAATTAATTAGTAAAACATTAGTATAATATTGGTAAAACATTAGTACAAAACAGTTAAGTGCTGAATAAGTATAACAAAAATTTTTAGCGGAAAACACGATTTTAACAAAAAATTTGCTAAAAAATAGCATACCTGATTTACAAGACGTTTTACTAACTTTTTCTACTAACTTACTTTTTTGAGTGTACTGCAAGAACGTCACAACTCAAAAAACATGATTTTTGAGTTAATGACGAAGAATTATTCGTTATATTACATATCATATTGTGTAAAAAAAGTCGTATTGATATCTTGTATACTCACCTCTTCAGAGAAATTATGTCGTTATTTTTTTCTTCAAGGTGGCAGTAAATTGAAAACTTTAAATTCGTTTTCTACAAAATCAAAATTTTTGAGTTTGACGTTATTGCAGGAAATGATATGTAGTCAAAATTTTAATTTTGTCTATAAATGACAACAACTACAAATATCTACAGCAGAAGTTTCATGAGTGTATGTAAAATAACTTTACAGAAAAACGTGAAAACCCCTTATCCTTAAAATATCGTTGCCGAAATAACTAAAATACCGTTACCGATATAACTAAAATACCATTATCGCTAAAAGACCCGTTACCGAAATAACTCAAATATCGCTACCGCTACAATACCGTTACCGAAATAAATTAAACGATACCCTAACCGATAAATGCATCGAATCGGTTACCATCCATTAAGGCGTTTGTAAAAATACTGGCAAAGAACTTATTACAAACGGTATGCCAATGTTTGAGTTAGGTGATTTTGTATAAAAATTAGTGGCAAAAAATTCAATAAAATTTTAGTTAGAATATATGAGTAACTGACTTTAGATGCCTATTATACGAGTATCTCAAAGTTTTATGAAGAGAGGAAAAACTATGGATAGCGTTAGGAAGAATATACTTGAACTACATATGTCCTATAAAGTTTCACAACAAAAGTCTTCACCATCTTTAGGCCTAAATTGATGGGCATTTAAAAGTGGAAAAATAAAAATAATTACTTGAAACTTACTAGAGAATTTTCATTAATTTTAATTTTTTAATTTTTTTTGCATCATCAAAAGCAAATGTTGTCACTAGACTTTGGAGAAATATAAAGTTAAAAAGTAATTTCCATATTGCTGCTTGGTGGTATAAAAGTGAAATCAGAATTTTCCGATTTTTAAACTTTCTTTCATATGATTTTTGAGCCGTTTAATGGAACTGGATTTTGAGAACAGTATTTAAAAATGCTGTAATTTAATACAGTTTGAGGTACACAGAAAAAATATTTACCTACTGTTTTCAATTAAATCGATTTTTTTGAAAATTTGTAAAGTTGTCAATTAAAAAGTAAGAGTTTGCCAAAATTCGGAACTTGCTTGACATTTTTTATACTATCGCTCAAAACATATTGTTGTTGGTTTTTGTGGCTGAATTTCAGTTTATGGGGGACACCCCTAGAGAAAAAATCTGAATATGCCATCCCCTTCAGAATGTTCCCAGGAGTACGAAAATCATAATGAATAAGGGGGCTCACGCCCCCTATGGGCGTGGCAGTCGAAAAACGACCCGGCCCACCTACGTAGACAATATGGGTATCAAATGAAAGCTAATGTCTTCACGATTCCAAAAATAGCCATAGTTGCCAGATCGGGCGGTTTTTGCAGCCGATACGGCCATTTTTGTTAAATAGGGGCGGGGGTGAAAAACGACCCATGCCACCTACTTAGGCAATATTGGTATCAAATGAAAGGAAATGTCTTCACGATTCCAAAAATACCCGTAGTTGCCAGATCGTCCAGAATTTGAGGAAGATATGTTAATTTTTATAAAATGGGGGAAGGACTTTTTTTTTGTTTATTTCTTTTTAGCTCGGCCAGAGGCCGAGCACTCGAGATCCCCGCCGTCTAGAATTAAGACATACTGGAGTTAAAAACCCCTAAGCCCGGCCGTAGGCCGGTCACGCAGAAAAACTTTACTAAGCGAAGCCAGTATAAGCAAAAAAAAGGAAAAAAAAAATTTCCCCCACCCCAAATTTTGCCAAAATGGCCATATCGGCTACAAAAATCGCCCCGATCTGGCAACTACGGCTATTTTTGGAATCGTGAAGACATTAGCTTTCATTTGGTACCCATATTGTCTACGTAGGTGGGCCGGGTCGTTTTTCGACTGCCACGCCCATAAGGGGCGTGAGCCCCCTTATTCATTATGATTTTCGCACTACTGGGGTCATTTAAGGGGGCGTGGCATTTTTTTTTTTTTTTCCAGGGGTGTCCCCCATAAACTGAAATTTTGCCGTTTTTGTAATATTTATGTAGTTGTTTTTGATAAATGTTTCAAATCTATTTTAATAAGGTTTTATTAATTCTCATTGGGTTTATAACTTTATTAAGTTAAATAATTTAATTTCAGTGGTATAAATGTACACTCAAAAAAAAAAGTTAGTAGAAAACGTTAGTAAAACGTCTTGTAAATCAGGTATACTATTTTTTAGCAAATTTTTTTGCTAAAATCGTGTTTTCAGCTAAAATTTTTGTTATACTTATTCAGCACTTAACTGTTTTATACTAATGCTATACTAATATTATACTAATATTTTACTAATTAATTTTGATAAAAAAAATTGTGCTGATAAGCACATTAATAGTGTGGACGACAACCAGATTGAAAGATATACGCAGAATAAAGCAGATGTCGCGGCATGTCAAGATGTAGTAGAGAAGAGGAAAATGATACTAAAAAGTACAACTCTAATAAGACATATAAAAAAATCAACCATGGAAGATTTTTGTATCTATTTTTCATACATAAAACAAAATTGCGGATTAAAACAACTTAAATTTTGCGTTGTCACCAGCTTGTGAAAATAATTGTCTATTAATTAAATAAAAGACAAAATAAAATATTTAAATTTAATATGTACTTCTAAACTAAATGTTTATAGATTAATAATCTAGTGTGGTCAAATTGCAAACAAATATATACAGACATGTAGACAGAGTAAAGCGAAAGAGAAACCACACATCTTAGGTAGATTTTTATGGTTCCTTTTTCGTATTGCAAAAAAGGGGTTGTTTTTTTCCTTTCGTTTGTTTTTGTTTATTTTTTAGTTTCGTTTCTATAATTATCTTCGGCAGTTGCGTCCTTTAAAAGATAGCATCATTTAGACAACCATTGATGTAAGTAGTTGAAAGAAAATTTTTGTTATGTTATATATATTTATTTCTATATATTTTCAGATATTAAATTAATTCATGTCGTCAATGTGGGAAAATGAAAATTTTTATATTTCGTAATTATTGTAAGTATTGTACAGTTGTAGTAAAACTGAACCACATGTCATAAAACAATCATTTGCTGAGGTTTGTTTTTGTTTTTAATGAACTACAAGGTTAGTAAAAAATTTAAATTGTTCAACAAATGACTGACATTTACATTAAAAATAAAGAAACTGTATTACAAACCCAAACAACTACATATTTTTAAAGCAGAAGTTCTCTTAGTGTAGTTACCCCGATTTCAGTTATCAAATTTGCTCTGTGTGTGCAAACAAAAATTTAAAAATTAGGATAATTTAAGACAAAAACCTGTAGTTTTATTAATTTTTGTTAAATGTTTACCACGTTTACAGTGAACTTCGCCTATAACGAACAAAATTGTCCGGTCCCTACAAGTTCGTTATAACAGTGCTCCACTGTAATTTGATTTGTTGCATTAAAATGTAACGGATTTTTAATTTTCTGAATACTTTTCCAACTCTTTGTAAGACACTACCACCATCTTGTAATGGTGTTATAATTTGGGCACTTGAAAAGCATAATTATCAAATACTCTTACAATCCTTTTCCGTTCTTTGCCAGTACGGGCCCCCTTTTTTATTTTTCTAACTGGGTAGTAATTCTATTTCCATATAAATACTACAAATATAGTTCCTTTATTAAAAGTGTATTGTACTCTGATGAATTGTAGTTGTTTCCTAAAAGTGTGTTAAATCGTTGTATTCAAAGTGTTGTTTTCATTGATTCATTTGTTTTTAGTATTTTCCTTTCTTAAATTCAGTTATAAGTTAGTCCTAACCGAGTTAATGTCTTGTACTAATTGCGTTAATCGTTTAATATGAAATATTTGGTGAAAATATAAAAAAAAAAAAAATATTAATTTATAAAAGGATTTTATAAAAATAAATAAAATAAATATAAAATTGATTGTATTGGCGAAATGTTATAATGTTATATTATTATAGTTTAGGAATTTCTATGAAATCATATTTTAAATTAAACGTTTCTATTTACAACTATTACGACAATTATAAGAATTTATGTTATTCTAAAATTAATTTGAAAAATTAGTGTTTGTTTT